>JAREYC010000010.1:0-2500 GCA_030015325.1 Cryptoblepharus egeriae
CTAACCCTAACCCTAACCCTAACCCTAACCCTAACCCTAACCCTAACCCTAACCCTAACCCTAACCCTAACCCTAACCCTAACCCTAACCCTAACCCTAACCCTAACCCTAACCCTAACCCTAACCCTAACCCTAACCCTAACCCTAACCCTAACCCTAACCCTAACCCTAACCCTAACCCTAACCCTAACCCTAACCCTAACCCTAACCCTAACCCTAACCCTAACCCTAACCCTAACCCTAACCCTAACCCTAACCCTAACCCTAACCCTAACCCTAACCCTAACCCTAACCCTAACCCTAACCCTAACCCTAACCCTAACCCTAACCCTAACCCTAACCCTAACCCTAACCCTAACCCTAACCCTAACCCTAACCCTAACCCTAACCCTAACCCTAACCCTAACCCTAACCCTAACCCTAACCCTAACCCTAACCCTAACCCTAACCCTAACCCTAACCCTAACCCTAACCCTAACCCTAACCCTAACCCTAACCCTAACCCTAACCCTAACCCTAACCCTAACCCTAACCCTAACCCTAACCCTAACCCTAACCCTAACCCTAACCCTAACCCTAACCCTAACCCTAACCCTAACCCTAACCCTAACCCTAACCCTAACCCTAACCCTAACCCTAACCCTAACCCTAACCCTAACCCTAACCCTAACCCTAACCCTAACCCTAACCCTAACCCTAACCCTAACCCTAACCCTAACCCTAACCCTAACCCTAACCCTAACCCTAACCCTAACCCTAACCCTAACCCTAACCCTAACCCTAACCCTAACCCTAACCCTAACCCTAACCCTAACCCTAACCCTAACCCTAACCCTAACCCTAACCCTAACCCTAACCCTAACCCTAACCCTAACCCTAACCCTAACCCTAACCCTAACCCTAACCCTAACCCTAACCCTAACCCTAACCCTAACCCTAACCCTAACCCTAACCCTAACCCTAACCCTAACCCTAACCCTAACCCTAACCCTAACCCTAACCCTAACCCTAACCCTAACCCTAACCCTAACCCTAACCCTAACCCTAACCCTAACCCTAACCCTAACCCTAACCCTAACCCTAACCCTAACCCTAACCCTAACCCTAACCCTAACCCTAACCCTAACCCTAACCCTAACCCTAACCCTAACCCTAACCCTAACCCTAACCCTAACCCTAACCCTAACCCTAACCCTAACCCTAACCCTAACCCTAACCCTAACCCTAACCCTAACCCTAACCCTAACCCTAACCCTAACCCTAACCCTAACCCTAACCCTAACCCTAACCCTAACCCTAACCCTAACCCTAACCCTAACCCTAACCCTAACCCTAACCCTAACCCTAACCCTAACCCTAACCCTAACCCTAACCCTAACCCTAACCCTAACCCTAACCCTAACCCTAACCCTAACCCTAACCCTAACCCTAACCCTAACCCTAACCCTAACCCTAACCCTAACCCTAACCCTAACCCTAACCCTAACCCTAACCCTAACCCTAACCCTAACCCTAACCCTAACCCTAACCCTAACCCTAACCCTAACCCTAACCCTAACCCTAACCCTAACCCTAACCCTAACCCTAACCCTAACCCTAACCCTAACCCTAACCCTAACCCTAACCCTAACCCTAACCCTAACCCTAACCCTAACCCTAACCCTAACCCTAACCCTAACCCTAACCCTAACCCTAACCCTAACCCTAACCCTAACCCTAACCCTAACCCTAACCCTAACCCTAACCCTAACCCTAACCCTAACCCTAACCCTAACCCTAAC
This sequence comes from Cryptoblepharus egeriae, assembly GCA_030015325.1. Taxonomy (NCBI): domain Eukaryota; kingdom Metazoa; phylum Chordata; class Lepidosauria; order Squamata; family Scincidae; genus Cryptoblepharus; species Cryptoblepharus egeriae. The sequence continues at coordinate 1,782 of JAREYC010000010.1, forward strand.
CCTAACCCTAACCCTAACCCTAACCCTAACCCTAACCCTAACCCTAACCCTAACCCTAACCCTAACCCTAACCCTAACCCTAACCCTAACCCTAACCCTAACCCTAACCCTAACCCTAACCCTAACCCTAACCCTAACCCTAACCCTAACCCTAACCCTAACCCTAACCCTAACCCTAACCCTAACCCTAACCCTAACCCTAACCCTAACCCTAACCCTAACCCTAACCCTAACCCTAACCCTAACCCTAACCCTAACCCTAACCCTAACCCTAACCCTAACCCTAACCCTAACCCTAACCCTAACCCTAACCCTAACCCTAACCCTAACCCTAACCCTAACCCTAACCCTAACCCTAACCCTAACCCTAACCCTAACCCTAACCCTAACCCTAACCCTAACCCTAACCCTAACCCTAACCCTAACCCTAACCCTAACCCTAACCCTAACCCTAACCCTAACCCTAACCCTAACCCTAACCCTAACCCTAACCCTAACCCTAACCCTAACCCTAACCCTAACCCTAACCCTAACCCTAACCCTAACCCTAACCCTAACCCTAACCCTAACCCTAACCCTAACCCTAACCCTAACCCTAACCCTAACCCTAACCCTAACCCTAACCCTAACCCTAACCCTAACCCTAACCCTAACCCTAACCCTAACCCTAACCCTAACCCTAACCCTAACCCTAACCCTAACCCTAACCCTAACCCTAA
>JAREYC010000010.1:7500-10000 GCA_030015325.1 Cryptoblepharus egeriae
AACCCTAACCCTAACCCTAACCCTAACCCTAACCCTAACCCTAACCCTAACCCTAACCCTAACCCTAACCCTAACCCTAACCCTAACCCTAACCCTAACCCTAACCCTAACCCTAACCCTAACCCTAACCCTAACCCTAACCCTAACCCTAACCCTAACCCTAACCCTAACCCTAACCCTAACCCTAACCCTAACCCTAACCCTAACCCTAACCCTAACCCTAACCCTAACCCTAACCCTAACCCTAACCCTAACCCTAACCCTAACCCTAACCCTAACCCTAACCCTAACCCTAACCCTAACCCTAACCCTAACCCTAACCCTAACCCTAACCCTAACCCTAACCCTAACCCTAACCCTAACCCTAACCCTAACCCTAACCCTAACCCTAACCCTAACCCTAACCCTAACCCTAACCCTAACCCTAACCCTAACCCTAACCCTAACCCTAACCCTAACCCTAACCCTAACCCTAACCCTAACCCTAACCCTAACCCTAACCCTAACCCTAACCCTAACCCTAACCCTAACCCTAACCCTAACCCTAACCCTAACCCTAACCCTAACCCTAACCCTAACCCTAACCCTAACCCTAACCCTAACCCTAACCCTAACCCTAACCCTAACCCTAACCCTAACCCTAACCCTAACCCTAACCCTAACCCTAACCCTAACCCTAACCCTAACCCTAACCCTAACCCTAACCCTAACCCTAACCCTAACCCTAACCCTAACCCTAACCCTAACCCTAACCCTAACCCTAACCCTAACCCTAACCCTAACCCTAACCCTAACCCTAACCCTAACCCTAACCCTAACCCTAACCCTAACCCTAACCCTAACCCTAACCCTAACCCTAACCCTAACCCTAACCCTAACCCTAACCCTAACCCTAACCCTAACCCTAACCCTAACCCTAACCCTAACCCTAACCCTAACCCTAACCCTAACCCTAACCCTAACCCTAACCCTAACCCTAACCCTAACCCTAACCCTAACCCTAACCCTAACCCTAACCCTAACCCTAACCCTAACCCTAACCCTAACCCTAACCCTAACCCTAACCCTAACCCTAACCCTAACCCTAACCCTAACCCTAACCCTAACCCTAACCCTAACCCTAACCCTAACCCTAACCCTAACCCTAACCCTAACCCTAACCCTAACCCTAACCCTAACCCTAACCCTAACCCTAACCCTAACCCTAACCCTAACCCTAACCCTAACCCTAACCCTAACCCTAACCCTAACCCTAACCCTAACCCTAACCCTAACCCTAACCCTAACCCTAACCCTAACCCTAACCCTAACCCTAACCCTAACCCTAACCCTAACCCTAACCCTAACCCTAACCCTAACCCTAACCCTAACCCTAACCCTAACCCTAACCCTAACCCTAACCCTAACCCTAACCCTAACCCTAACCCTAACCCTAACCCTAACCCTAACCCTAACCCTAACCCTAACCCTAACCCTAACCCTAACCCTAACCCTAACCCTAACCCTAACCCTAACCCTAACCCTAACCCTAACCCTAACCCTAACCCTAACCCTAACCCTAACCCTAACCCTAACCCTAACCCTAACCCTAACCCTAACCCTAACCCTAACCCTAACCCTAACCCTAACCCTAACCCTAACCCTAACCCTAACCCTAACCCTAACCCTAACCCTAACCCTAACCCTAACCCTAACCCTAACCCTAACCCTAACCCTAACCCTAACCCTAACCCTAACCCTAACCCTAACCCTAACCCTAACCCTAACCCTAACCCTAACCCTAACCCTAACCCTAACCCTAACCCTAACCCTAACCCTAACCCTAACCCTAACCCTAACCCTAACCCTAACCCTAACCCTAACCCTAACCCTAACCCTAACCCTAACCCTAACCCTAACCCTAACCCTAACCCTAACCCTAACCCTAACCCTAACCCTAACCCTAACCCTAACCCTAACCCTAACCCTAACCCTAACCCTAACCCTAACCCTAACCCTAACCCTAACCCTAACCCTAACCCTAACCCTAACCCTAACCCTAACCCTAACCCTAACCCTAACCCTAACCCTAACCCTAACCCTAACCCTAACCCTAACCCTAACCCTAACCCTAACCCTAACCCTAACCCTAACCCTAACCCTAACCCTAACCCTAACCCTAACCCTAACCCTAACCCTAACCCTAACCCTAACCCTAACCCTAACCCTAACCCTAACCCTAACCCTAACCCTAACCCTAACCCTAACCCTAACCCTAACCCTAACCCTAACCCTAACCCTAACCCTAACCCTAACCCTAACCCTAACCCTAACCCTAACCCTAACCCTAACCCTAACCCTAACCCTAACCCTAACCCTAACCCTAACCCTAACCCTAACCCTAACCCTAACCCTAACCCTAACCCTAACCCTAACCCTAACCCTAACCCTAACCCTAACCCTAACCCTAACCCTAACCCTAACCCTAACCCTAACCCTAACCCTAACCCTAACCCTAACC